>VWZX01007345.1:6054217-6088203 GCA_013399015.1 Galbula dea | reverse complement strand
GAGGCGCCGCGAAATGGCGGCGGGTGGGGAAGAGGGGGGGGTTACGTGTTTTTTGTGCTCCGGGGAGACTTACATACACCATTCCACGCAGCACCCGAGGGCGTATCGGGCTTGGCGGCGGGTAGCCTCGAGTGGGGCTGGAGGCATGGGATGGGGAAACGCCGTAGGCTTGCAGAAACGAGATTTGCTCCGAGCTGCGCTCCTAGATGGCCCTTACCAAAATGGTAAGGTTGGGGCATGAGGAGTCTGGAACCGGAATGTGGCCAGCAGGTCACAGGAGGGCATTCAGCCCCTCTGCTCTGCTCTAGCGAGAACTCACCTGGATTACTGTGTCCAGCTCTGGAGTCGTCACCACAAGAAGGCCATGAGTGTGCTGGAGTGGGTCCAGAGGAGGCCACAAAAATGATCAGAGGGTTAGTTGAAGATGTCCCTGTTGCCTACATGGGGTTGTTTTACATGATCTTCAAAGGTCCCTTCCAACCCAAACCATTCTATGATTCTGTGAAAGCTTTCCACTGTCATCACACAGTTAGCAGCAAACTGTAAATGTCCTTATATTACCCTAAACCTCTGGGCTATGTCTAAAACGTGCTGGTTTTTACCATCTCTGCAGTATGGCCACCTCCATGTTCCTGTACAGCTCCTGCCCAGGCGATTGGTGTCTTCTCAGTAGCCCAGTTGATGCAATATCCTTTTTCTCTTGCCCTGACATGTCTGAGCCTGCTCCGCTCCTTCGAGAACAGGGCTGCAAAGATCACCTTCCCTTAGCCTGTCCCATTGACCACATCACCTTTGGCACACCTCCACCACTTCACCTGCTGTTTCACAGCACATCTACTGGTCTTGTTCTCACTTTCCTGGCCAGTAGTGTTGTACCTGCACTGTCCCCCCTTAGGAATCAGACAGAATCTATTACTTACTTCTTCAAACAAGCCATTTTAAGCTTTCTCATGTGTGTCTAACTCAGCTTTGCCATGAGGCTCACTATTTATTGCAGTGATGAGGTTGCTGGGGTGCCGTGTGCCCTATTCTGCAGTGTTGCCTCATCCTACTTTCCCATCTTCCTCTTCCCATGCATTGTCTCTAGACACATAGCTAGGCTGGAAGCTTCTTGAGATGCGGAGTTGTGTTTCTCCCTTGGGAGAGAGACATTATTGGAATAGGCTGCCCAGGGAGGTGGTGGAGTCACCATCCCTGGAGGTTTTTAAGAGGAGGATAGATGTGTTTCTTCAGGGGATGATTTAGGGATAAGAGTAGTGTAGGGCTATTGGTTGGACTAGATGATCTTGAGGGTCCTTTCCAACCATAATGACTCTGTGGTTCTGTGATTGAAAGTGCTGGGTGTGGGGCACATTCTCTTGCTCAGCTTGGATCAAAGCAAAGGATCAAACAAGAAACAGTCTCTGTTTGTAGGACTTTGTCACTACCATTGGCGTTTTTTCCTTCCCAGCAAGCCATGGTTGGTGATCTGTGAGCAGTGCTGTGGCTTTGTCAGGCATGGGTGGATCTTGGTGCCTGGAGCTGAGGCTCTTCCCCAACCCAGACCCATAGGATATGAATTTCTTGGGCCATTCCAAACCCCTCTGAACTTCCCCACCGTCTCCACATGAGGCAGGACTGCAGGCAGGGTTCCTTCCCTCACAGTGGTGGGAATCACCTGCACCAGAGCCATTTGCCCTGTTGATGGGGTGTAGCAGGCAGCAGCACAGTTCAGTGAGGGACACAGGGAGAAGATGATGGCACATAATTTTTAGGCTGGCTCGATGCTATCATTGCAAACAGCAGGCATCCATTCTGAGCATTTGGCCAATATTTATGGGATCAAGTACCTGCTAATAGCAGGGAGTTTTAAATTGTGGGATATGGGAGCACCCTAGAAGCAAATGTCCCAGTATTCGTTTCAGTGCACATGCAGAGTGAGTAAAGCCCAGGTTGTCACAGACCACCTGAAGCTGGCTCTCATGGGATAAAGTGCAGGGAGAACTACCTGCAGTGTAGCTGAATCCTCTTGTCCATGCCCGAAAGGAAGGTGGAGGCTTTCCTGGAGCATCCTGTTTGTGATGCCTCTGGGAGCTGCTGAAGCCAAACAAGATGGACACAACGAATGCCTTCTGGATATAATAGTTCACAGGCACAGCAGAAGGAAAGGAAGACTTCTATAAACAATTATCTATGCAAGCTGCAAGAGTAGTGCTTGCACTAGCTCTCTGGGGCCCTGATAATACTCCCTGAGACATGCTGAGATCTATAGGATTTATAAACCATGGATGGGTATTTCCTATGTTGTGGCTCTCTTGGCAGTATTATTCCATGAAGCTCTCTGTTGAAGACATATATGTTCATGAAAACATTTTATAGCCCTGTTGTGCTGGGATTAATATTGGACAAGAAAAGTCCAGACCATGTGTACTTTGTTCTTCTCAGCATATTTCTGAGTCCACAAATAGAAAGGAGCCTACAGGAGCATATGACTATTAAGTAACAAATATTCTTGCAACTTGATGCAATTTTGGCATTTCATACAGAGTTTGCACAATAATTGTCAGGTGATGCATTTCTTCAGAAGCAGGCAGCAGTTACGTATGCTTCCAAAGATGGTGCCTGTCTGTAGATGTACAGATATAAATAATATTTCTAGGTATATAAAAACTACTAGTCAGTGTCACATGCAACCTTACACAGAAAGTCACTGGTTAAACCCAGTGAATGGCTTTCAGTCACCCAAAATGTGTTGCAGATTGCCCTGCCATGGGGGTGTATTTAATAAAGCATCAGACTTCCTTGCAGCAGTGGCACTGTGTAAAACCCTATGAACACCCAGCCTGTCCTCACCCCTGAGGTGCTACACATTGTCAGCTCTCACTCTTCTCATTTTCTAGGACTGTGCTCTTCAGGAACATCTGTTTGTAGATGTTGCTTGGTAGTGATCATAAAGCAAGTAGCAGAGAAGGACGTGAATTGACCAGAACATTTTTGGAAGTGGCCATCAGTTGGATGAAACTACCAAGGAGAGAGATAGGTTCTCAGTATGTTGCCTTTGAATGGTGCTGTATGCGCTTTTCTTATAGGAACCAACTACCCAGTGCAACACAATACAGGGAGCTTAGTGGACAACACAACATTGTAACTGGAAGGCACTGAAGGAGATGCAACATACAGGTCACATTAGAAACCCATCTGCCTTTGTGGGACCAAGCTTTGGGGAGAGAAATGATAGCAGAACACTGGCCCCAGTTGCAACTACTGACAGTGAACCAGTCCACCTCATTTTTGAGACAACTACTCCATTATACTTCCAACAAACTGTTTTGTTGAAAATGGCAGGATCTATTTCATGAATAACATTTGAAGACTGTGGAGTCACGAGCTTCCTCAACAAAGAAAGACTGATTCATCTTTCTGAGGCTAGCATGGACCCACTTTGACTTACACCACCATGAGAACTAGCAAGGCCATCTCCAGAAATCCAATTCTCCTCCTGTAAGAGTTGAAATACTGCTTCTTTGCAACATCACCCGCATGCAGAACTTCTTCAAGTGGAGCAAGGTGCAGAATGAGTTTAGCACAGCAGAGCCTTCTTTCTTCAACACAATGATGAAATCTTCTTAACATGCCTTAAACATTCCCCATCACTGTCCGCTTTCCACCACTGTATGACCAGAGTGTCCCTGGGTATTGCAGAGTCAGTGGTGTGCACTGATCCTTTCCAACTGCCTATGGTAACCTATAGTGTCTTTAGGCCATACCTTGTTTTAAAGGGGTCAGGTTTTGAGGCAAGCAAGGATGCACAAACTATACCTGTGTCCACTGCAGTCCTCTTCACAGGCAGGAACTCTGTCAGATCAGTGCCCTGCAGGGAAGTTCTTTAAAGGGGAACTGAACATGTTGTGCCAAACGTGTTTTGTTTTACATTAGGCTTATAATTTTAGGTTTGATGTTTGGTTTGGAAGCTCAAAACCGTGCTCAAGCCCACAGCTGCCAGCTCTAGAGCAGGCTGTGGTGTAATAGTCATTTAATTCCCCTGTACTGCAATCTGATGGTGGGATGTGCTCCCAAGCTGCTTTTAGGTCTGACGGGGGAAAGAAATCAATCACAGAATGCACATTACAAGAAAAGTGCTGTTGGTGTCAATTACCTAAGCTCTGCGAACGTAACTCTTCTAATTTCCTGTTAAATCAGTAATGTTACCAATCTCAGTCTATTATTTTAATTAGGACTGTGACTGCAGTTGCTAGGAGCCGAGTGAGTGCAGACAAATGCGAATGTGTAATTAGTCCCACAAACGAGTGGCAAGTTGAATGTGTCAACATCATGGATAGTTACAACATGGGGTGCAGCAGGAGGCCAAGTGATTTGGGCCAGATTCTGATCTCACTGGCCTCGGCACCAGCCCAGGCAACTCCACCGGGGTCAGAATTACCCCAGACATGAGCTGGGGTTAGGGAATCTGGATCTGGCCCCTGGTCATCACAGTTTCTTGGAGCTTCACCCTGGGTTATTTTTAAAATGACTGATGTCCCATCTTGTTTGATTAATTTATTTTTTTCTTGCTGTAATTCCTCCTCAGAGCCAATTATCCTGCTGCAAACTGCAGTCAGGTTAGCTGAACGTGGGTGTTCCCAGCACCAGTCGGCATCAGATTCCAGCCCTCCCCCGGGACCGGAGCTCCTAGAGTGGGAATGGAAATGCTTGGCTCCCTCCTCTCCCTTCCTAGCTGTGAAAGAAACCTCTCAGCTTCTGTCACATCTGACTGCCTCATGCATCCCCAGAACAGCCTGCGCATTGACAAGGGAGGCAGGCGTACCGACAGCAAAGCAGCATTAGCTACCAACCTCACCGAAAAAATAAGCCAAGGACAGAATCCCTGGCTAAATATAGAGCTGAACTGGGAAAGAAACCAATGTGGCAATGCAGCTCCATCAAAATTAAGAATGAAAATCTTAAGCCACTGCTGGATGATGACTGCAGGCTGCTCAGAGCGAGCACCGTATGCCTGAAGGTCCAGCCTTCCTCCAGTACCTAGTGCAGAATGGCACAGGAGGGAGAATGCTGCTTTTATTAGCACTTGGCTATTGGTCAGTGGTCCATGCTCCACAAATAAATGAATGGGCTGGGTGCATGTCATCCCAGTTCATAACTTACAGAAATAACACTGGACTGGAACCAGAGTTAACACAGTTGAGATTTGGGATGCATCTCATTTTGAGAGAAGGAGGATGGCAGAGCCTACTTTGTCTATACCTGCCATTGGAGACATACCTGAATTACAGTCCCATCCTTCTTCTGTACTCTACTTTCTCTGTTTAAGTAGGTCACTCTCCCACTTCACAAGATACTTCTTTTGGAACAGACAGCCTAGGAAAAAGTCAAGGCTTTGGTGTATATTAGATGGACTGATACAGTCACCTTTCCAAGACAAAAATATCATGGAAATAGTATGATAAAGAGGGAGAGTACCTTGAGGGTTTTGGTTTTGGGTTACTCATAGGGGACCTGAGGAACGTATAGTGACACTGCGGCAACATGATCATTGCAATGCCATAGGTCCTGGTATCAAGTTTGGGGCTGGCTATGACTTCCTGCTCTCATTTATGGACTGGTTGGGTTGGGCTTTTTGCTCCTCTCTCATGACTTTTAAGCAGAGGTCAGCCACTATTTCTGGACACATGAAGTTTTGGGCCCAGTTTCTCAGTGACAGAGCCTCTGCCATTGCATTATGGCAGCTGCTTCAGTTTTGCCAAGGATGACTTACCTGAGCCCTTGTTTTCTTCCCACTTTTTTTCCCTTTAGTCCTACAGGAAATTGCTTTAACCATAACCACATTGCATATGTGATATACAATAATAGTCTGTCGTTACTGTCACAGATGGGTTTTCAGACTTCAGTCGTAGCCCTACCTGTCACCACAGACCATTGTGTTGTTCCAAGTCAGTATACTCATAGCCTTGTATCAAAGAGCCCAGGGGTTGGGTAGAGCTTTCTGCTGCTTACCTACACCACGAGATGCTTGTTTTCTGCAGTGAACGCTTGTTTGTAGAGAATCACCATCTCCTTCTGGCCTGAGGACAGCATGGACAGTGCAGGAGCTGCAGCATGGCACATACTCTATTGATCCTTCACTCCAGTATTTCACAGGAGAGGATGTGTAAAGCAGCAGTACTGTCATGGCTCCAGGCTGACTGGGAAGGTTCCTTGAACCACCACACAGCCCTTTGAGGTGAACAACACTTACACCACGATTAACATCTGTGTGATGTCATGGATGTATAAAGCCATCCATAGCCATAAGATTGTGCAACTAGCTTGTAATGTGCATGTTAATAAGGCTATTAAGGTTTACAAATATTCTGTTCTTCCTTACAGTTTATAATTTAATTAATTGCCAGTTAATTGTCTTATTTTCCCCCTGTGATTGATGTCACTGAGTGGGATTAGGCAGCATCAGATGACAGAGGAAGGAGGAATGAAAGCAGCACCCTACGACGGTATGAGAGGAGATGTTTTTATGGAAAGATCCTTTCTGACATGGATGAATACCTCCATGAGATATCACAGGGTATCAGCTCAATACATATTGTAATGGGATCATTAACAGAGGTACCAGCTGTGTGAGGTTTGTATTCACAAGCTACGAGTAAGTAACATGGAAATATTGGCTCCTTGGAAATGTTTGCCAAGCATAAATCTTTCCATTTTTACAGAGTTGGTGCTCAGTTTAAAATGGGAAAATATCCTCTAAGGCTCTTGGGACTGCTGCATCTACCCCTGAAGTCAGATATGGCACGGGAGCCTTTGGTGGAGGAAGGCAGCCTAAACATAGCATTATTTAGCAATATTTTTCCGTGGGGCAAAAAGTAAGAAGGAGAGTCTTTCATCAGTGTGTGAGAGCCAGGCAATAGCTCCATCCCTAAAACAAGAGTCATCTTTATGACTAAGCAGGGAAAGTGGGAGCAGACACTGCATCTTCCTCTCTCCCAGGAGCAGGATTTTGAGTCTCTCACCAAGCTTGTTCACACCCTGCCCACCTCTAACTGCATGTTTGATTGATGGGTCTGTGCATCACAGGCATCCAGACATGCTGGGAATATCACTCCTTCGGTGCTATTAGGCATGTGGACAGGGGCAACTTGTAACCACATCAGCCAAGTGGGTCACTGAGCCTTAGGCTGGCTCTTGACCAGCCCTCTGTGGAGTATGAACCTGGAGATGTTGCAGAAGGAACGTCAAAGATTTTGCCTTTCTTAAGTCATTCTGGGTGACCAAAGGCAGCCAGTGCTGGGAAGGGAAGTCATGCCTTTAAGTTCCCAAAGCCTGCCGCGGGGCCAAGGAAGGAGATCCAGGGTAAATGAAAACCCAGTCTTAGGTGACTTTTGACCAGACTTTGATTGCATTTCAGCAGAATAAACCTGGAGCCATTCCAGTGGCTTTGGTGTCAGCAGGATCAGACTGGGAAACTGGGCTGAACAGCAAATAACCTGGGTGTTCCTGTCTGGGTGAGTGTACGACGTATCTGAACGCCTGCAAAAATCGGCACCAACTAACTAGGTTATTTCTGAGGCTGTAACTGGAATCAAGAGCCAGCCAGGCTGCATCTGTCTCTTTTAATTCATTCCTTCCATTTTGGGGACTTAGCCTTTAGAAACAGCTATCGGTGATTACATAAAAGAGATTAGCTAACATTTCTGCATAAATCAAGGGCAGTGCAAGATGTTTCCTATGTGTGTTGCGAAACTGCGGGCTCGTGGAGGACAAGTTCCTCCTTGGGGAGCCAGGCTCCTTCACCCAGCATGGCCTGTGCTGCCCGAGCTCAGTGGGGCCAAGGATGAAATCTTCCTGCTTATCAAAATGGCCTTCCAGATAAATAAAACCACCAAAAAAACCCAAACCACAAACAAACAAACAAACAACAAAGCAAAACAAGAAAACCCACTTGAAGAAAATGTGCTTGATGGGGAATGGTCTGCTTCAGGTTTGTCTGGTGTGGGTTGTTTGTTTCACAAGAGCAGATTTTCTAGCCAAGATATGTGATGGAAACAATGAAAGAAAGGAAGGGGCAGGAGAACCTCATAAACCAGATTTCCATGTGTGAATATAAATCAATCTTGCTGCTAAAGGAAGAACCAAACCAGAATGTGTTACATTTACTCTTTTAGCGCAGTTGCTAACAAAATATCTTCATGTGAACACTTTTGGATGACTCAACAAATCTTTCTTTGTTTCTTTTCTCACTTCGAGGCAATTTCATAATTTTTCCTCTGTTTGGTGCTCTGTTGACATGAAGGGTGATGTTGTCACAGGGTCAGGGACTTAGAATTTCCCTTACACTGTTGTCTTACTGCTCCTCTCCTTTTTTTTCTTTCTTTTTTTTGCTGCAGGTCAGAGCAGATCTATAATGAGGTTTCTGGGTGAAGGCTCAGCCTTGCTCTCCCATTTGATCTGCCCTGGTTAGTGCCAGTCTGCTGATGGGAGAGCACCTGACTCAGCATTGTCCTTCTACCCCATCATCAATATGTCTGAATCCCAGCTTCTCTAATGAGTTTTTAAGCCAAAAATACCTGAAACAGTCTCAAATTTTTGATTCCTTCATTTTTGAGGAACTGAACTCGAGACTCTGGAGCTAACTTTCAACACTGGCGAACACCAGTGCTGAGTACTCATTGCATCTTGAAATCAGGCCTAGAATATCTCTTAGTGGCATTTATCACTTAGGGTAGAATTGTACTTCAAACCTGGGCAAGATCTGGGAAAACAATGAAGAAAGGGAGATTCACACACCTTTCTTTTCAGGTGGGGAACTGAAACAAAGTGCAATTTGAGGTCTGCCATTTAAATCTATGTTGGCTCCTCATGAGGAAACCAGCCACCCAAATGCTCAAAGGTGCTCATTCCCTATTGGAATGTGCAGGAAATACATGCCCTGGAATACTTCTGAAAATGAAGCTGGTTATCTTTCTTCATCCTTTGATCTCTAGTATCTTACAAATCTGGCCTCCTAGTGATACGCCCGAGGATGCATGAAATCAAGTGCTGAATCTTTATCTCCTCCACTTGTGCATCTCTGTGCTTCAATTCACAACACAGACACATTCCTTCTTGGGACTAGTCTTTACTAACAGCAATCAACAAGATGCAGAAATAAGGATACTGCATAGGCATTGACAATTGCTGTGCACAGATGCCCTCCCCATTTCCTCCTGTGTTGCAGCTACACCCGGCCCTTGATTCTCCTCAGATATGTGATGAACTTGATGATCTATCCCAGCTCTTGACCTACACCAAGGACCACAGAACTAGTCATTTCTGGAATAACACCCATAGAGATTCTGAGACCTTTTCAAGCTAGAAATACCTCAGGGAAGAGAGTGCCTGTACACATCAACCACCTCTGTACTAAACGGAAATCTGAAGTTTCCTCTCTGCTTTCTCGTGCATAACAGCATCTGTATGCCTCATTTCCATCTTCACAGCTCCTGTAATTTACATAATGAACATTTGCAAAGCCTGAGATCTGGGTTCACTTTGTATCACATTTACTGTAGATGACCTTCAACAGATCATCAGAAAAGTTTCCTAGGCAATTTTCCCAAAGGGTATGAATGTGAAACACAAGACTATCAGGAAAGGAGAAAAGGGGAATAAAATCAGATTTCTGAGATATCCATCATTCAAAAACATATTTTCTTTTTACAGCAGGACACAAATATTGAGTTTAAAAAAAAAGAATTTTGACTTTAACAATTTGCTTCTTTAAAGCAGGTTTTGGCATAAGGTCCCTCAAAAAAGTAGCTTTAATTAGGTTTGCTTTCTTAGATCTGCAGAAAGAATGTTTTCATAATAAAATGCATTTGATAAAATGTTAAGTAAAGAAAAAAAATAAGCAAACCAGAGAGCCAGTTTTATGGCTGTCAAATGAGTTTATCCATTTTGGGCCCCTGATCAGATAATGAATCTGAAAAAAAAGCTAGTGACAAATAATTGGCAATCTAGGCAGAGAGTCATGACTGAGGAGGAATCCTGACCTCAAAGAGTAGGAACAAGACATCAGAGTGAGGAGCAGCAGCTGACACTACTTCTGCCTCCTCTCAAGGTGTTGGGTGCAGCTCTGATTGCCCTCCTAATAGTGCTGCAACAATCAGGTGATAAACCAGGAACTGTCCCATATTTACTTCTGACTCCCATCCTCAATGAATTATCCCATTCAACCTCCTTGCAAGTGCCAGTAGAGTCTCATCTTTCAGTGACCTTGGAAGCTGCATCTCAACAAAGTGAGGCAGAAAGAAAGAAACTTCCATAGATGTTGGCTGAGTTCTGGATAAGCACAACTGAGGAGCAATCTCTCGTCCCAGGAGTACCTGTGAGTTTGCTTTTCTTTTGCTGTTTGGGCTATCAAGCTGGGTATTGTTCACTGAAGCAATGGAGGATGCTGGGAAAGAGGAGGTGTGTTTTGTAACTGGCTCAGGACTTCTGTTTGTATAGAAAAATAATTGAAGGCTGAAATACAAAGATTTATTCTGGTGATGAGCAAAGGATCTGATGTCAGCTGTCATAAGGCTGTTCAGATAAAACACATTTTAAACTCACCATGATAGGGATGTGGGAAATGCCTAAAGCAGATATACCTGACACTGTTCCCATTGCTGTAGGCCAAGCATATATGAAGTATTGCTCTACACAATAAGCTTCAGAGAGAAACCAAGCTTTTTAGATTCATTTGTTCTTTTAAAATAGTGCCCTTTCTGGCCTCCTTTCAGGGCAGGTGTGTACACTTACATGCTGTCAGGCAATTGCAATGTGACTGGTATTACCTTATATCTTCCTGCCTCTTATGTGTTGCAAGCAGTTTACCTATGTGGCCTGTGTGGCTTGATGTTGCTCCTATAGCATCAATGTATGGGTGAAAAGTAGAATCTGGGTGAATCTTCACCAGCTTGTTTCTTCTAGTGTGGTCTAACTCTTGGCCTCTGGTCATTATCTTGCTCTAAAGATAATTATATAATTGAGTATTTGGAACCTAGGCTTTGTGTTGCAGGGTTACCACCTCGGGACAAAAAATGAAAGTGAGGGATTGGAGGTAAAAGAGGAACATTTTTGTCCAAGGGGCCCTGTGAGGCATCTCCTGCCATTGGTGTCTGCTGTATCTGGCCCAGCAAATGGGACCTCAGAAAGAGGGGGTGTGTGTGTGTGTTGGATGAAGCATTCAGTATAATGTTATCCTGAGCCAAACATGGGTTTTCTTCAGCTCAGCTGTCCATAGTCGTAAAGCAGTGTGAATCTGCTAGGCACAGTTTGGGGCTGCTGGACCTTCCTTTTGGAATGAGAGGGCTTATGCTTTTAGCCTTCAGACCCCCCAGATGGTGGTCCCTGAAGAAACACTGTGATGAAGCTGTGAACAAACGGTTAATGTAGCTGCATGGCAGCCAGAGAAGCTTTTCCTTGAGCTTAGGAATGTTTCCTCCTTTCATCCTGCCTTTTTTTTCTTTTTTTCTTTCCTTTTTTTTTTATAGTACCATATAGTGTTTTATTATTTAATATATACATAATCCAAAATAAACACACTAATTAACCTTTGTTTTGAGAAATTTAATTAGTTAATGCTAAGTCTCTGTTCAGATTCCAAACAGTTTGAAGTGGGAAAGGTGCCATGGGGAAAGCATGGCAAAATATGCTTAATGCTGAGCACCTTCAATTATTTAAACAGTAACGTGGGCTGGCCCAATTAAAAAAGTTATTATACAGGCATGTACATGTTAAAATATCTTCATGCAGTGTTCCCAAACTCCAGTCTTGCTGCAGATGGTAAAACATATCCACACATAAAGCAACTGTATGGAGGAGGGAGTCTGGTGGCTTAAGAGCGACTCTGCTGCTTGCCAGGAACCCCTAAACCTTCCTGCTGGGGCTTAGGGCATAGGAAGGGAGAGGGAAGTACTAAAACTGCTGGTGGTGGTGACTGTCCACCCTGGCTGGGTGAAGCTGGAGGACAAAGCCTGATTTTTGTCTTAAATAAACAATGAATTTTCTGAAAGGTCAGATGCTGTACTCTGACTCACTAGTCCTAGTCATCTGCAGCCCAAATGCCTTCAAAATACATTACTGTGGGATAATAATTTTACCCAAATACTCAAGCTTTAATATTCTTTCCCAGCTGAACTGTAAATAAAATTATTTCCTAAGAGCACTTATTTGAGCTTGATTATTAAATACATTGCCAAAATCTGGTTGGTTAATATAGTGCCTGCTACTTGAGCTGAAGTATCTAAAAGACAAAGAACGAAGTAAACGAAAAGGAAATCAACATTTTGCTAAATTGCATGTTTTTAAAAATCCTATAATTGAGGCTGCTACTTCATTTCCATTTGTAAAACAGATTGAGCTCCCCTTCCATCTACTAATGGATCTGGTTTATCTCTGATACTAATTGCAGCATTTGCACAGTTTGCACAGGCTGCTGGTGACAGGACGTTGGGTAAGAAAAGTCAAACTCTTCCCGCTGAGCTCTGGGGTGTCGTTTAGGAGTGATACTTGGCACCAAGCTCTGCTGAACTTCAAGCCCTTGTCCTTTTTCCTGTGGCTCCAAAGTCTGGGTCAATCAACCAAGATAAACTTGTTAATTTGCTGTCAGGATTATGTGCCTCAGATCTCGCTTGAGAAGCAGTGGGAAGGTTCAGGTGATAATAAAGCAACACCAGATAGTCTGGATGTTTAATTAAACTTGTCTGTGCTCTCTTTGACCTAGTGACTGGGTCGAAAATGTCACCAGAACAAAGGTTGCTCATGAGATTTGCACGTGGGCTTTTCTGCTGCACAGTGCTTTGGAGAGAGGTGGGAGTTTGCAGCCTCTTTTGTTATTCTTTCTCGTTATCCTTGAGGAGGGAATTGTGTTCTGAAGGTCTGGGGAAAAGAAAACTAGGGTTTCTGTTGTTTTGGTTTTTGTTGGGTTTTTAGGTTGTGGGGTTTGTGGGTTTTTTTTGTTTTGTTTTGTTTTTTTTAGATGAATGAGCCTTTTCTTGGAACCTGTTCTAGCAAATCTGTTTGCACACACCTGAATTAAGCAATTCTGAGCCTGGGATCTGGTGAAAACATGCTGCTCTCAACCCACCCAGCTCTCAGCTCTTAGCAGCTGCTCAAGAGCTCAACTATGCACTTTTTTTTATTGCTGGGGTGGGGAGGGAAAGCAGCTTTTCAGAGGATTGTACCCAGGAATGTGAGCTGGAGACCTCTCCTCCTCTGCCCCACCATCTCTGCATTCCAGACACTTTTCCTGGTATCCCTGTGCACAGATCTATGATAAAAGCCTCCATGGTGTGCTTCAGCCTCTAACACCACTTTAGTATCAGAATCCACAGAAGCAAACTGACAATTCACCCTTTGCCTTCCTTAATTTCATTTTACTCTTACAGACTATTTTTTGCCTTTTTTTAATTTTTTTTTTTCCCCAAGGCACTCTTGAAAGCAATCCATCAGATTCCCAGGGAGCTCAGTATGGCAGAGGGAGCTTGGGCTACAGAGTGGCCATTGTGGAGCAGGTCCACTGGCTCTCTGCCACCTGTGCCGCAGGGGAGCCTTGTAATAACGACACCAGCATTGACCAGATGTCTTCTGGAGGATTTGGTTTCAAGATGCATGGCTGCTAGTTCAGGAAAATGGAGGGGGGAGGGGGTGTTCTGCCCTGATGTACATGATTTGTTTAAAAAGTTTGCAGGTGTTAGAATTTTTATTGAAGTCAGGGAGCTGAGAAGTTACATGCAGTCAGTGAGGTAATGCTTGCTCTGCTCAGGCTGGGAGTGGGGAGCACACACAATCTGCATTGAATAAAAGGCAGCTGTGTTGCCAGTACAATTTTATACATATGAAAGCTAATTTGAGCCATACCAAGTCAGACCTCCATTCCTGCAAATCGTTGTGGAGAGCAAGAAAATCCTCTGATTGCTTGCTGCTTCCTGCCAAAAGGTGGTGGGGACTGTCCCCACGAGAGTGAGAGCCCCTCTGCTGGCTGGCATCGCTCCATGGCCTGCATCCTGATGGCTGTGGGGATGAGCTGGAAGGATCAGGGATGCTGCTGTGGTGGAGCCACCCCTGGAGCTCATGATGGGCTTTGGTGGATTGGGAACAGCTGCTTCCTCTGTCATCACCCAGCTAATGCCTGTGACATACGGTCCCAGTGGGGCTCAGGTAGAGAACATCTTCGCTTCTGCTCCAGCTGCAGGGTTTTGCTCTCCTAAGCCAGAGGAAAAAAGAGGAGAGCATACACCAGTAGTTGTTCCCATGGAGCTATTCAAGGGGTTTAGTTTGTTGTTGGTTTGTTTTTTCACCTCTTTCTCTAGGCTCTGTTCTGCTACTTGCTAAAGACCCAGTAGGTATTTGAGGGTTTTTTTTTAATATATATACAGGTAGGCTGTAATGTCAGGATATTAGGTTGAAAGGGCAGGTCTGAGTCAACTCTCAGATGAATTCTGAGTACTTCCTTTCTACATGGATGAGATCCAAGAATTTATCTCAGTTCAGTAAACCCCACTTATTTCTGATGCTCATTCAAATAGATTTGAATCCCTGGTACCTACAGACAAGGGCTGGTCATTCAAGTTCTGTGAAGCTTTCTCCAGAGAGGTCAGGACATGCAGAATTCACAAGGGGAATAATTTGGGGTGGCAACTGAAGTGACCTTTTTTATTTTTACATGTGTATGTATGTAATCACCATGGCTTACATTGCCTAACACAGGCATGGCAAATGCAAAGGGAAACACCACACGTCAACCACTGTGTCACAAGCTTCTGCCACTGAGACAACCAGATGTGTGGTGTTTCCCTTTGGATTTGCAGAGAGCAATGCACAGCCATGCCTGTGTCAGGCACTGTAAGACACAGTGTTTTGGGAGTACTGGCTGACTGGACAAAAGGGGTGAATTTGTAATATCTACTGCTTGTCGGGATACAGCCTGTAAGACTAGGGTAGCATCCTTTTAAGTACTGCCTGTATCTAGTCCTTAGGGGCAGAAGGACCTTGACACACATGAGTACTGCTCTAGGGGTTCAGGTACAGGCTTTGTCCTCAGCACAGTCCCTCCAGGAATGTTGCACCTTACTCCTATCACAGAGGTCACTTAAACAGAGCTCTAGACACAGGTGAAAAGTTGTCCCCAGGGTCTTGTGAGTTTTTTATGAGCTGGGACTAAGGAAGGTGTAACCGTGGTCTGGGGCTCTGATGCCAGACCCTTACATGTCCCTCCACAGTGCCCTGACATCCTCTGCATCCCTAAGCCTGGGCTGAGTGAGTCCCACAGGATCCTTCAGCTGTCTGAAGTAAATTTTCTCTTATTTCCCTCCAGGCTGTCTTTTCCCCTATTGCTGAATTTCACTCAGCATTATGATTTCGAGGACACCATTTTCAATTTCCTCTACGGAGCCAAAATTAATACTAAGTTTATGCCACAGTGTAGCAGAGCTTTAAGCATCCAACAACAGTCTGCATATTTCAAAGTAATGGAATGGCTCCTAAAACCCAGATACTGCTTAAAACCACCACTGTACTGTAAATACTGATGATGCCTGCCTGAACTGCAGCACCAGTAATAATGACTCTGTTGGTACTATTTCTGTGCCCATTAACATCCCATCATAATGACCATTTTATTACCAGCAGGAGCATAAGCACATACAGATGTTGAGGCTGTGGTTCGATGCAGCTGTGGGGCAGGGAGAGGTGCTCATCCTCACCTGTGGGTGGGGAAGGGTCTGGTTCCACCACCATTGGTGTTCCCCTTTTGAAGAAGGTGTCCAGGGGGTGTCTGAAATTGTTGAAATGAAAGTCCTGTTTATGAAAAGCACATGGCCACAGTGTTCCTGTTGCAGAACAGAGGTTGCCTCCCCGGGGACATGGCACTGTTTGTTTTGGATGCAGATGGAGCAAATGTGTGGCTCTGCATCTGTCTCTGAGCATGGCATGGCTGGAGGCCAGGATGGGACTGGAGATCTCTTGATAGCACTGGCAGAGAGTGTAGACATGCTGTTAAGCTGACTTTAATAGTTTGTGTACCAGGCCTGACCAGAACAACCCTCACTCCTGGTCCCTGTGGAAGTTGGTCAGACCTTGCCCATGAAGGACAGGCTCAGCCCCTCAGATTGCCTTGCCTGGGTACAGCACTCCAGAGGGATGTTTTGGGAAGCCTTATTTGCAGTCCTTTGGCAGAAGCTGTAATGTGGACAGTCCAGCTCTAGTGGGGCTGGACTGGAGGGTGCTCAAGTGTCTGTGATTCTTTGATTCTGTGATTGCACGTGAAACCATGAATCTGTTGGGCTTGGCAGGGAAACTCCCTGTGACTCCACATGAAGTGAGACTTGAGCTCTCTGGAGGTCAAAGCTGGAGGAGAAGTTGCCCTGCCCAAGCTGTGCTGAAGGCCTTCTTTCCTTGGTGCTGGAGACACTGCTATGAAAGGGTTTCCACTGTTCATCTTGGTAGACTTTCCTCTTTATCAAACTTTGGAGCAAGGAGCTTTTCCTGGTAGGAAAGACCCACAGCTTGCTTTTTTGTCTTCCCATTTTCAACCCTGTCTGCTTAGGGAAATCCCTCTCCTCTTGCTTCCATCACTTGTCTCTCATCATGGCTCTAGCAAAAGGTTATATCCAGGCAAGAAAATTTAAGTCTCCTTTGCTTGGTCCCCAAGTCTTGTAGGCAAATTATTGAAATGAATTATTTTAGTCAAGTTATGACTTTGTTCTTCTGTTTATGCTTTGCCCCTTACAAGGGAGATGGCCCTGGTTTGTTGGCTTTTTATAAATAAGAACATATAGTTGGAAGGAGCAGAGGAAAGTTTGTCAAAAGAACAGGTTATAAGTGATCTCCAAGCCTATGGATTTCCTGAGTATGTTTGCTGCCTTGGCCTGGTAACTTTTTGACTCTGTTTAGAAAGGAGCAGAGGGATTATAGGAACCTGTGTGTGCAAAAGTACACAAGCCATTAATTACGGTGACTGCTTTGAGATATGGTCTAGCAAGAGCTAATGGAGCAGGAGAAACCTGTGGAAAACGTTAGCGAAAGCTGTCAGGATGTTTGTCCTACAGCCTGCTCTGGATGATCTCATCTCTCCCAGCCTTTCAGAGGGTGAGGGGCGTGCCAGGTCAGCTGGAGGCAGCGGGCAGACGCCTCAGCTCTGGAAGGAGAGCGATGGGGTGGAGACACGGGGTCTGCGCAAGCATAGAGAGGTTGCAGGGACCTTGTTGCTATGCTCTGTTGCTGGACATGACAAATAAAGATGGAAAGAATATGACTTGAGGGCATTTGGAAAGTGTAATATTGTGTCTTTCTGCTCCTCAGAAACCACTGAAATAATGTCACTTAGCATTGCATAACCAGGTCAGTGAAGGACCTGGAGCAGCTCAGAGGGGACAGCCACTGGGTGAGGGCTGCAGCAGGTAGGAGGGATGCAGCCAGGCTGGGGAGTCTCCCCTTTGCTGTGGGTAGGGCAAAAACATTTTCTTGGGGAATTCCTTCTGCCTCCATGCCTTCTCCACGCCGTGGTTCACAGAGATGATGCCTGGAGGACTGAGCCATGACAAACCAGCCAAAAATGGTGGCTTGGTGATGTCAGAGCCAGAGGTCAGCTCGCTGTCCTGATTTATAAGAGATCTTGCTTGCTGTCCCAGAGCTGCTTTGGCTTTTCATTCATGCTGGCAATGACGAAGAGCTGTGCTTAAACAGCATTACTGTGCTGGCCCGGGCTGCTTTTAAGAGCAGGAAACCACTCCCTTTATCCTCACTTGATCTTTTGGAGTGAAATATGTGCAGTGCCCTTGTCAGCAGTAAGAGCCTCCTAAGGAAAAAAAAAAAAAAGAAAGGTTAGCAAGCAGAAACAGATGTTTACCTTTAACTTCTTGCTTTGCAAGGACTGAGGAAACTGGGGGAGGGAGCTGTTAAGGGAGGGAGGTCTGCAGTGTGGGAGAAAATGCCCTCTGAAAGCCTGAGAAAATTGTCAGATTGAATCTACCTTTCCCTTGATTTTGCTGTGGCTTTTATTTGGCCCAGCATTATTATTATTATTATTATGCGCTGTTCTATTAATAGAAAGATAATTGCTTTTCCTTTTTTCTGCTTGAGCTTCTCAACATGATTAAGATGCCTGGACATGAGGATGATCTAATAGGCAAAGACCAGCCCAAGTCACTGTGGCCCACTTTAAAAACATGGCACTTTTCCAGGTTCTATTTGTTTCTCTTAATACAGTGATTTGTTTTTTCTATATTGCTCTCTATAATTATCATTGCACTGTGTAGTCACTGGCTCTAGGTTCAGTGTAATAAAATCTGGAATTAGTCTATTGAAGTCAGTGTCCGATGCATTTGCTTTAACAGCTAAACTAGGTCTTGGTCTCATTTATCCTACTGTAGCTCCAAACTAACTCCACCAAATTTAAAAACAGCTTCTCTCTCACCAGTGTTTCCTAAAAAGCCCTTGCCACAGGCTTGGCTACACCTTCCACCCCTGTGCTAAACCTCAGGCTGCTGCAAGATAACCCTTGTGGCATCTTGTTATGCCTTCAGACTAAAACTTTCTTTAAACCCTTGCTGAAAGCTGTCTATGTGTGACCTCACTGGAGAAGACAGGACAGTGGGGTTGGAGCCATCCCCTCCTCTGCACTGCTGGTGATGCAAGCTGACTTTCCTTTACCACTCTAGTTCCTAATCATGGGATAGACCTGGGCCTAGGGTGCTCTGAAGTCTAGTGCTTGAACCTGTCTTTACCTGGACTACCAGGTCTGGAAACAGCTTTTACAGGTCTGTGAGATCCTGTGGTTTCTTGGTCTCTCCATGTAGTGTGTGCCTGGTTAGTGCTGAATTGGGGTTTATGGTTAGTGCTGAACTGAGGTTTGTACTTAGTGTCCAATATTTATCCTTCCTAAGCTTGTTTTCAGTAGCTCAGGGGAAAACAAACGGAAAAGTACTGAAAGGCAGAAAAGCATGCCTGGTTTAAAAACAAACACATAAATAAAATCAGTGTTATTACTGTTGGCAAGGTTAACATCTGCTAGTCAAAGCTGTCAAATCAGAAATTTCCCTTCTAAATCCCTGTGTTTTGGGATTAAACAAGGGGAGAGAACAAGGGTTGCTTCTTTTCACTGTTGGGCTCAGGCCTGACTCTGTCACCTCCTGGTGATCTGGCTGGCACCTGGCAGGGTTAGTGTTTCCATCCTCATGCAGCAGAGCTGACCCTCACCAACCCTCCTACACCATGCATATGGTTAAAGTGGCTCCGCTGGGCTGACTGTGCTGTTCTGTCTGCACTGGCAGGAGGTTCCCCTCCTGCTCAGGATGGAGCATGTGAGGTGTCAGTGGCCTTTCTTCATCCCTTGGCTTGAGTCACCTCTCAGCTTCCTGGGGGATGCTGCCAGTCCCAGAGGGGTGACTGTACAAGCACCCCTCGGTCTGTTGGGTGCATAGGGTCCTGGCTCAGGAGGGTTGCTACAGCCTGTGCTGTGCATCATGGTCACCCATGGCAGACAGCCAGGTGTCCCCTGGAGAGGACAGGTTCTCCATGGGTGTAGCTTTCTTTTAGCACATTTGGGTTGGAGATGGGCCCCACCACTGGTGATGCATGTTGGGGTTTACCTGCATGTGAGAAGTCAGCACTGTTGGGTGGAGAATTTGCAATTCTGTGGGTGTATGTGGGAATTATCAGGGAAAATGTAGGTTGCTGTGCTGTACTCAGTGGCTATGATGCTGGCCCACCTCTGACAGAGGGACCACAGCCACTCCCTGCTCTTCTCCTGGAAGAAGCCAAGCACTCTTCTGTGGGCTCCAATAGGCATTTATTTAAAATAAAGGAAACCCCCAACTTTTTCAAACTCTTCCAATATTAGATTCTGGTAATCTGGAGAAAACCTTATATAATTTAAGGAATTGTTTTCCTTTCTCAGATGGAGACCATGCACACTGATGGCTGTCCAAAACATGCCTCGTGTTTCCCAGTGGTTTCCCCAAATTTTTTTCTACACAGTAAATGCACTTCACAGCTCTGTGCTGCTACTTGGTAAGACAGTTGGAGAGAAGTTATTTTCTGATTTTCAGATACCATAGTGTATCTCTAATGTTGGTTTTCAGTGGCAGTTTAAGAAGTTCTTAGAAAACTCTTCAACTTCCTCCTTAGTACTGAGATGGTAAGAGGCAGATAAAACTTATCATTTACTAATAATCAACAAAGAAGTTTAGAGGGTTTTTTAGATGTAAACTGTGGGGCTATTATTTGGTTCACCCTTCCCCCAGAAGAAAGGGAAATGGTTAGCAGTCCTTTCTACCAGTCTTCAGAAAAAAACAACCAAACAAAAACAAACAACCCCTAAGAAACAAAAAAACCACACACACAAAAGCACCAAAGAATGTGGAGGTTTTTACTGAGAAGTTGGAACTTTAAGATTTGGGGTCAAAACCTTTCAATTCAAAGTTCTGTTTGGGAAATTTCCCCAAGGGGAGTTTCTCTCTGGGGAGTTTTTGTGGCCCACAATGCTCTTTCAAATGGGAATGAAGATGTTCCCAGTTACGGTGCCTCAGTGGGGATGAGGTTGGTCTTGGGAGCTCTCCCCATGAGGGAAAAGGGAAGCATTATTTGTTAGAGGAAAAAACCCCAAACACTTTCCCACATGACAGCAGGCCTGTCTCTGAAGATTTTTGTCACATAAACCACTATTTATTCCAGAAAACGTTGTTCCTGCTGGCTACATGCATCACTTCAGAGCAGAGAGACCTCCTGCTCCTTTCTCAAGCATGCCCCAAACCAGCATTACCAGACCAGCTCCCATTAACAATTCAAAACACAGCCTTTCTTGCCATTCCTTTTCTCAGATGACATTTAAACCTGTCAGCTGTTACAACTGGTGTCATGTAATCTTTGTAACCAACACAAAAATTGCACTTTTGCTTCATGATGGCTTCTAAAACCACAAAAAGAAAGGATGGCTAAGAATGGACATAAATACATAAAATGCCTGTGTGCTGCTTTCCTTGCTGCTGGTCTGAGAGTGTTTCCACTGCTCATCACCTCAGAAAGCAGAATAAACCCAGGCAGTGGCGAGTGTTAATGTGCAATAAGCAGAGATGACTAATACATTTATCAGTGGTCAAACAACATAGACAATGTGTCACCTCTGTCCCCACACCACATTCAATGGCACCTAAATGCCTTTGTGGATAAGGAGAGGCTGCTGGGACACTCTGCTGAGAAGCTGAAGGACATTCCTTGTAGATTAGCTGAAATGGGATCTTTCAAAGGGATCCTCCAAGATCTTCTAAAGGGATTCTTTCACCCACAGGCTTTTTGATGTTAAGTTAGTCACATCCTGATGGGCTGAGGGTGGGTACTCAAGTGCCTGCCAGCATTCCCTGCCATGCAGTGTGCTCATTGTCCCCTGAGAATGGTCAGAGCTGGCAGGAGCCACATCCTGCCCACAGGGTAATTCGAGTCATGCCAGAGCAGCTCACTGGGGGAATGGGGAGGAGGTGAAGGGCAGCACTGGCCTGTGATGTGCCATGAAACCCAGCAGGTCCTAGGCAGATACCTTGTATATGTGGATGCTTATTCCACATTTGGTCTAGGTATAGGACACCTGGGTGTCTTTCTGGGCTAGCATAGTATAGACAGCAACAGCTGCTGTGTCTGCACATGAAGCCAGTGCTGGTCGGTATAGAGAAAACACTAATACTGCTTTGAGCTTTGAATACACATGGAAACCATTTAAATTGCTTTCATCTGGTATGGCCACAGATAAACAGCAACCTGCTATTGTTTATATAAAGTCCAAAGGGTGCTAGACAGTCCTATTGAGCTGTTTCTATTTCTCAGTGATTAATATGTTCAAGTCTATAGTAATTTGTTTTTATAAACTTCACAAACAAAAACTTGGTGTTTTGGTACCAAGCACAAATATGGGAAGGATTTGATTCTCAGAGCCAGCATTTCAGATGTGAGAACTGAAAGGCATCCAGAAATGCTGTGTTAGCACTGAATATTCTCTGGTCCCAAGATATAGCATTTTTAAAGCATTACAGAAGCAAAAACAATCCCAGTGCCTTGAAAGCTTTTTACACTGACTCTGCTTCATGGAAATACTGACTCAGGGCCAAGCAGCTGATTATATTGTGTGATGTAAGAAGGAGTTAGAAAGCTTAGCAGGGAATTAGAATAATGCAGTTTGTGTGCGCCTGTGTGCAGGGAAGGGGAGGACGCAGCATTTATTAGAAAGATTTAAATCTTCTGCAGCTATATGTTAGTCACTAGCAAAACCATCACAGACCCTGTTGAAAGAGATGAGGATTCAATGTGTGACAAGCTCTCAGCTGCTGAATTGAGCTCCTGGTTGAGATCTTTTCAGTTCATTTAAAGGCTGCAAAATCTTCCATGTTGGGCTGTGGAGGAAGCAAACACCGCTGCTGTGTAACCATGATAGAAAAGGACTTTGCTGTGTTGTACTTCTGGAAGGGAAGGAAGGAAGGATGCAACAGTGTCGGGGGGGCTAAGTTCTGGCCTGGTTTCTGCCACTGCACTGAACTAAAGGTGGAGGTTGGGCATGGTGCAGTGTGCCCTGGATGTGGATGCTGGCAAAGGGGAGTCCCAGCCCTTCCCCTTCCCAGCTTCTTGCTGGTAGGAGTCATTTCACTGTGAAATGTTTTATAGTTTACTTTATCTCATTGTCCTGCTAGGGAGAAAAGCCATTCATTGCAAACATGAACTCTGAGACAAGTTAAAATCAAAGATGACCCAAGTGCCTGGAGGCATAAAAACGGCTACTGAGTTGTTCAGCTTGTTTAATGAAATGGAGGAGCACAAAGACACAGTTCATGTATAGATTTAGATATACAACAACAATGGCACTCAATTTACAGAGCTTACTGCAAAGTGTAAGACTGGGGAGCCTGGCTGCTGTTGGCTGTTTGAAAAAGATTTGAGATGGAAAGTCCTGTCAGAAAACCTGAAACATCAGAGCCATCAGTGTTCTGATGGCAGAACACAAAGGAGCTGGGGACACGTCAGCTTATGGTTGCCATTGAACATTGAGGGTAAGTTACTGCTTAAACCTCAGGTCTTGGCTACAGCAAAGTGCCACTTCCTGTCACCCTTTTGCCCTTGTGTTGTGACTCCCTGTAGAGCTGGAGGTAAGTCACTGTCCCTGCTGCATGTGCAGGACAGAAAGAACTACAAGGCAGATCTGCTGCAGTTCACTCCTGCTTTTTGAATATACCTATTAGATACGTATATGCTCATATACACATGCCACAGCAGACTGTGGCTCCCCTTCCTCCTGCCCATGGGGCAGCCCCCACTGCCTCTCCTGCCTGCAAGGCAGCTGTGCCCAACACCATAGCCCTGCTTTCTGCCAGCCAGTTACTGGGATGGAGGGTGAATAAGGCTGTCTCATCACGCTGCTTCCCACCTCGAGTGAGTCATCGGATGAGATGAGATGCAAGTACTGAACTATATTTGATGCCTGTATCTGAAACACCGGGTTTGAATGCTGGTGCAGGTCATTAGGTCCCTAATTTCCTCTTTAATGGATTTTCTAATGCATTTGATGAATAAATAGAAGCTCAATAGTAAATAGTTATACCATTTGCAATCTTGGACTTGAAACAGGGCCATAATGTTTCCATTATTTATGTTTACAGAGCTCCTGTGGACCTCACGGGAGGTGGAATACGTGCAAATGCTGAAATGATTGGGGCTGGAAGCACAGAGCAGTGTCAGACCGTGCTGCTGCCAAAGGAACAACCCGAGCATGAGCTTGGTTTTTGGAATATGAATGATGCCATTGACTCCCAATTGCCTGTGGATGTGGCCCAAGCTGAGTGGGTCTTGTGTTTGCATGCAAAGATGGTCCAGAAGGAACTGAGAACATTTCCAAATGGCCATTACTATGTGTTGCTTTGTAGGTGCAGAGTACGTCCTCTGAGCTGTGAGACAGGTTACTGGTGAGAGCAGGAGACACCAGGCACATGAGGGCCCTGGGGTCCTGGATGCCGTTATGTAAGCCTGGGTTGGAGGTCGTGTGAGTAGAGTCCTGCCTCTGTCCTGACCTGCTTTGGGGACTGGACTGAGTCCCTCAAGAGGAATCGCGCTGAGTGATCAGGTACTGCCATGCCTAGATGGCAGCTGTCTGCCCTGCTAGGTACAGCAGTTTGAGCCTCTTGGTTTACAAGTGCCACATTGGAGCAGAGTAGTGTAATGATAAATTCACATCAATTTGTGTAAAGCTGGCAGCATCCTTGGTGAATGTTTTTGTACCTCCAGTTTCTAAATGGCATTACTGTTAACAGCAATGTATCATCGTTACCAGCAAGGCTTTGGAGGATACATGAGCAAAGTGTGATATTACTTAAACCTCTGCAAGTACTGTGTGATAATTAGTTGTGCATGGGTTAGTTATGTTTTTTCCTTTCTCAGTAGAGAACAGCACAATGCAATAAAGCAGGATTTTGGTTTAAATTCTCTGGTAAGCCATTCGCTCCCAGGTCAGGACATGTTTCCGTGGAGAGCACCATGGGACAGAAATCTTGTGCAAAGCTTTTCCTTCCTGCTGAAGCACCAGATAGTGCTAGGTTGGTGCCAGAGGTGAGAACCAAAGGCCCTGTCCAAGACTGCAGATCCCCAGCTCTTGCTGGCCAGATGTCATTGATTTTTGGGGTCTCATCCTTCAGTGTCTTTGGCTACCATGCTCCCTCCAATCACACTGTTATGTATTAATAGGGGACAGATCTGGCAGCAGGAAAGAGTAGCAGAAATACACATATGTCTTGCTGTCCAGTAAGCCACATAACGAATAGCGATGCCAAGTGTAATCCTGCTTCAGTTAAAACTGTTGCTTTGGTTTGTCATCATTCATTGTTAGGAGTACAGCTGCTTAATGACAGGATGTGGGAAATGAAAAGTTTTTTATGTCCTCAAAGACTTTTTAAAATAAAAATTCCTGCACAGCAGAGGGAGAGAAGGCATCTGCACAGGAACACTGGATTTGAATGCTGAGATGCAGCCTGGCCGGAGCAAGCCTCCCCTCAACGAGGCTCAGGAGACAGAGGCTTTGCTCTTAGCTTTAAAAATAACCTGCTGTGTAAGGCTGGGCAGTAGCCATGCCTTGGCTCTGTCTGCTTATGTTACACATCTGGTGCAGCTGTCTCTACCCAGAGCCTTGCAGAACAGGACCTGCATTTGATAGGAAGAAATGAGAAATAAAAGACAAACGCCACATCTCTGTATGGGGCCACTTCTTCTTTGCAAAATACCCCATGTCCAATTAAGTTAGCAAATGTTAGATTTTGAAGCTAAACATAGGGGAACAGATGGACTAAGCAAGGAGATGAAGTCAGAGGCGGATGGGGCACTTGCAGAGAAGGCTTCATTAAGCCTGCAGTGGAAGAGACAACCTCATCCCTGTTGCAAGCTGGCATGCATGGGGTGCCTTTTTCATTTTCAGGTCCATTTTAATAATTATCTTAATTTTTCTACAGGCCACAGTGGGGCTCCACCCCTTCTGCATGCTAACTACTTCTACTTGATGGTGCAGAATTACTGGTGGGCACATGATCTTTGCTCTCAGTGGGAACTCTCCTACCTCTTATGCTGCACATCGTGTAAGCAAATAGGGAAGCTGATGCATCTCGTCCAGAGTTTAAACTCATTTCTGTCAGGCACAGCCCTTGAAGAACCACCAAAAGCTGGGATGTGGCCAGCAAGTCTGCATAATTGCTAGCCAATCCCGTTTCCTTCTGCCTCTAGAAATATTCTCTCTCCTTCCCTATGCATATTAATGAAGCCCTGTCCTAAACTATGTGAAATCAGTGTGGAATTTACCTGAGGTTTCTCTCTGCTGGCCCAGGGCTTCTCAGCAGTGTATGCAAAATTAAAGGAGGTGGTAAGGTTGGAATGAAACCACTCCTGCTTATTGGGGAGGGAGAAAGAGAGGAGTTGGGGTGTTGCACTCTTTGTCCTCAGTGCTGCAAGAGGGATGGGGAGCTGCTGAAATCCCTGGCTGTGGGCTTTCCATGTACCTGGGATTTTCCATGTCTTACAATCTCAGATAAATGTCACATTTTCAGCGTTATTTCATATATACTTAGAGTAATCTATTACCAGCAGATCACTCCCATGCTAATCAACACTCTTAGTCCAAAAACTCATTTTTTTTATCCCTTGAAAATGTCTATTTCCAACAAGCCTACTGTTATCTCACTTTTACTATTTTAAGTTCTGTGGCACAAAAAGGCTGACTCACAGAAAGCCGTGTTGTAGGAAATATTGGCTCAGCTGAGGAAATAAGTCTCAGTTCATTCTTGCACTGTGTGCTTTGGGGTTTTTTTTCTGTCCTTCTATTTTGTGTGTGTGTCTTTTGGTCTCATGTTCTGGCGCACATCTAGCACCGCAAAAGATTGAGAGCTATTTCTAATGCACTGGTCTAACCAGTCAAATGTCTCTTTCTGTATATACCCTGAAGTGTTTTATGTACCTGCTAGAAACGTTACACAGGATGCTGACACAGCTCATAAAATGTGGTCTCTTATTGGAAATGTTTTGTGGAAATATTCTGCTTAATCTACTGCAGCCATTCACAGTTAATGTTGTCGTGGTGTGCTTCAGAGGGGGGGGAAGATTACCACCAGCTCAGGGGAGTTTGATGAGTTATCAGAAGTCCTCAAGAATAAAACTGAAAGAAATGGATGTTCAATGAAATGTAGATAATTGACTAAAAAAGAGGAGACATGGGAGGCCCTGACCAAGTTGGCCTCTGGCTGCGTTTGCACTGCAGTTAGCTCCTGATGAGTACCTGCAGTCACTCTTTCACAGCTAAGGGATTGTTTGACATAAATCCAGGGTGTGCTTTAATTGAACGCTAAGCACATCAGTGATGTGAGTGAAAGACAAGGCTGGAGATGCAGGATGAAATTCTAGCCCAGCAGGATGGAGTAAAAAACAAACAAACAAACAAACAAAAAAAACCACAACAAAACAACCCTCCCCCCAAAAACCAACCCTGCAAAACCTCTCTTGACTGAAGGGTCTAGGAATCTTTAATCACTGGAGCAAGTTGTCTAACAACAAACTGCAGGGTGTGCTTTGGCACTACCATGTGATTAATTTTATGTTAAATATGCAAGAAAACAATGCTTAATGTCTTGGAGATATGGATATAGTACATTTATCTACAGGAAAGGAGATGATACCAATAATAAAATAACAAGAAAAATCAGGAATTTTTGAATGTATCTGCTGATATTTTTTTCTAAACAGTTTCGACACAATCATTAGCAAAACCTAATGAAAGGGTGGCCTTCAGCAATTGTCCTTAAGACATAAAGTACAGCCCTCAAATAAATAATATTATCATTTTTAAGATTCTTTACAAACACTAATTTACTCTTTCAATTTTCTTGTGAGAAAGATTTATTATGTATTAACAATGCCATCTTCATCATTAGTAGCTGTGTTAGTCCTTTTTTGGTTTTTTTTAATAGATGGAGGTTCATGCCCTCACAAAAACCAGCTTGCTGAAGGCCACATGAGAAGTCTTTTAGGACTTTGATTAGGGAGCAAACAGTCCTGGCTCTGTCCTTCACCCACACAAAGAACCAGAACACAATGTAGGTATAATGAAAGAAAAGCAGAACTTTAAGTATGGGCAAGAAAAAGGAATCCTCTTCAAGTTGGCTAGATCCCTCAGCTGCCAGGAAATAGTGAAATAGTATATGACAGAGATAAAGGTAAATATTACACCATTTGTACTTGTGCCTTCTTTTACCCTGCAGTAATTATACCAAGTAATGGAGATTATATTATGAATAACGATGACACCAGCAATACTGAATTTTTGCAACCACATCCTGGCCCTGTGAGATAATCCATTTTGCTTTCATACAGGAGCCAGATATGTCTTGCTTGAAACTTCAGAGGTGTGTGATAGCAGCTGGTACACACTCCTTTTCATAACCTTGTTAAAATAAAACAAGTTTGGATTTGCTTAGCCACTGTAGAATCTAACATCTGAGTTACAACCCTCTCACAAAGGGAACTTTGCCATTACTGCAGTTAACAGGCCCTTCTTCAGTATTTCTATTTGAGAAGTAAGGGGTTTTTTTTTCCATTTTAAGAAATGTGGCTATTTACATATCCAACTGAGAAAAACCAAAGCCAAAACAAAAACCCCAATCCTTAAAGAGTGGTTAAAGACAAAAAATAAATGTCTTCCCATGTCTGTAACTCAGCTTGCTGTGTCTAAACTAATTACTACAGGAACTCTGAAGCCGTCTGGTCTTGCGTTGCTGGCTGCGCTTGAGGAGAGGTGGTTTAACAGTAGCCTGCCTGCTGTCATGGTACCTGCTGTCAGCGCATTGCCTCTCGAGGAAACAACCTCAGTTCACATTGAAACTACAGCTCTTCACCTGCAATAAGTAAACCCCCTGGGGTCAGTCGTGTTGCTTTCCGGAATCAGGTCTGTGTCAGCATCTTTCCATGTTGTTCACTTGTTTTTTTTAGCCTCTTTTCCACAGTTGTGCAGAATATCCACAAATACTCCTGAGGCCAGATTCTGGGTAGCAAGGGATGATTTTCAGGGCTTTCAACACAACACTAATCATGCTGGTTGGTGACCCCAGGGCAGCTTTCACTTGGTTCTCTTTCTTGTGCCAGGAACCACTTTGGGAGCCCAGGGGGATGGTGGCATCCCCTGCCCACAATGGCAGCCCTCTGTGGGCAGTGAGGCCCTGGGACTACAGCAACAAACCCATTGTTTTTCCTCTCAAAACAAAAACCAAAACGACCCAAAAAGGGAAGATGTGCCCTAGTGAGAGCAACTATTCCTCTGAAGGAAGACAAGGTGTGGGAGCCCTCGCTTGAAGGGGGCTGAAGCAGCTGGCATTTTTCTCCTGTTTCTCTCACTTTTCCTTTAAAAATATGTTCCTCTGGCACTGATTTGAGAGCTTGCCTTGGTGTGACGTGTTCACACACACATTTGTGTTCTCTTAAAGCCTTTAGAGTATGCTGGGACTCTGGGTAGGAGGTCAGCAACAATAAAACAATAAGGCCAAGGGCTTTGTTCAGTAAATATCCCAATCCCTCAGCAGCAGCTCTTAACTTTGCCATCTGTGAGCTGTGCTACTTCTTGGGGGCATGCTGATAGTTTTTAAAAATAGAAACATCAAATTGTCCCAGTGCAGAAGGGCCAGAAAGAGCAGCCTGCACCCTGCTGAAGTGCTGTATGTCAGGGACATGCCAACTGGTTCATGTGTCTTACCACCTCCAATTTACAGCAGCACTAAACGTGCACTGAGCAGCATAACTTGCATCCTGAAATTTCTGAAAGAGCCACTTCATGGGTCTGGATCACAGAGTTCATGGACTGTTTATGAATGAGGAACCATTTACCTGGTCACACTGTTCTTCTGCTCTTGCTGTTTATTCTGGGAAGCAGAAGCTACTGAGATGGACCCAGGTAAGCATATCAATGAGATGATTGTTTTGGGATTGAATTCTCTCTGCTTTATGGAGATCTACAATGTATCTGTGCATGTATGCTTTTAAACAACCGATAAAAAGTAGTGCTACAGGCATGATAACCACCAGTGTTAGACATTCTTTACCACATGTCCACTGATAAAATACTTATGAATTAGTTTGCCAAGGTAGTGCCAGAAGAAGCTCCCTACTCAGAAACAAGTCCCTTTCTCAGCATATCCTATCCTGCATACAGTCATTGTCAGCAGCTGCCAAAAGAATAAATGTAGTCCCTTCAAACTGGTGGACTTCTATTTCCTTTGTCTATATGCACAATACAGAGACAAAAAATTCAGAGGTTGTTTTGTTTAAGTTGATGTCTTCCTCATATTAACATAAAAAATAAATTCTGGAGTATGAAGGCCACTGGCTTTAACTGTTCAGTGCTCCAGATTCCCAGCTTGTAGACATGAAGAAGTCATGGGGAAATTGCTGGGGTGTGGGTGTATCTATCTCTTTCCCATTGTTTTCTGGCATAGCAGCATCATTAGGACTAAAAATGCCTTTGTGGTTTACATTAATCCACTTTGAGATGCAAACTGAAGTAAGCATCTTCATGGGGAATTGAAGGGTCGTTGAGGAGAGCCTGACCCCAGCACTCCACCCCTCCTTGGCCCTGCAAGCCTGGGTGCTCCCCTGGTGCGAGCCTGCCCGTTCTCCTGTTTAAGTGAAGAGAGATTTTAAGTCCTGCTTGTTTAAATATCACATCTGACTGGGACTTACCTGCATATCAAAGGCAGTATGGTAATTTTAACAAGGAAAGGGTTTGCCCCGGCGTTGGCCAGACTTGTCCTTGCTCTCCCTGTTGCACAACGTGGTGCTGAGTCACTGCCACTTCTCACCCAGCAAATGCCTGTGCTTTCTGGGTGCTGTGTTTGTATAGGATGGGGTCCTGTAACACATACCGTAACCAGGGGAGCCTTTGCACAAACAAGAGCTAAAAATGAACAAAGCACCTTCCTGATTCCCTAGTGTTTATTTATGCACTGCAATGCCTGGCAAGTTTCATGCTGGCACCTATATTGCATGGTGGACCAGGCTTGAACTTGCTTTTCCTGAAGTCAGTCTAATTCCTGCTGATGTACTGGTATCTTACTGCACCTCCAGTCTCACCCCAATATGCAAAAGATTTATGGATGGATATTATATAGATTTAACACAATTCTATGGCTTTTAGTATTTGCTGGAAAATGTTAATAAACCCCAAGTATTACAGATGCATTTTAATCCCTGAAGTGATTTGTGAGTAGAATGTATGAATTATTAATTGTTGTTATTGTTACTATTGCAGTGCATACCTATCTCACAGGACACTGCAAGGATTAATTAATTCTTGTAAAGATGTAAAAGGCCATATAGGTGTCAAGGGTTATGACTAAAGTGCTTTGAAAATGCAAACCACTCTGTGAGTGCCAAGTACTATTATTTATGGAGTTTGGGCAATGTGCTTGGTGCTGTGCAAACACTGGTCCAGTTATTACAAATATTTGCTTATATGTGCTTAGTAGGCCAAGCATTCACTGTTTCAATTAATTTCAACTATTTTAAGGATACCTTACAAGTATGGCTGTGAGAAGACCTCACAGCAGTTGGGACAACAGAGCCATGGAACATGAGCAGCTGTGTTACTGAAGTGCTTTGAAGGCACACTTTTATTCAAACACACGGATGAACCAAGACCAGAGATCCACTCCAGTTCTATGTACAGAATTTAAGGTTTCAGCCTGTCTTGCTTGCTACTAGGAGACTTTGGGAAAGGAAGTGTAACAACAGTTATTGTTTAAAAGCACCTCTCCCAGCTGAAGGCAAAACCAACTCCCTAAGCTCAGCTCACTCACTGAACAACTTGCCATAAATCATAAGCAGCTCAACTGCCCTATGTTACCCAACATCCGTTCTTGGAAACCTCTGAAATTGAGCACCTCCCTTCTGTACACTCTGGAAGTGGCCCTGGTAACTCTGAGCCCAGGTGTGTATTTGGGCAACAGAACTACAAAGTCTAAAGCTCTTATGCCTGTGTGCAGTCTTGTGAGGTGTTTGCCTTTGTAAAGAAAGAGAAACCAGAATAAAATGGATGGGGTAAAATGATTAAAGCATCAATCTGCCACTTTGTAGATTCTGCAGAGCAGAACATGTACTGAGATAATCACCCAGCCGAGTCAATCATCGTGTTAAAAACAAGAGCCTGGCACCCCAGAGTCGTGACTGAACATTTGGAGAACACTAGACCACAGAAACCTCCAGCCAGATGACTTCAGTTCAGCACGTTGTCGCTGCTCAGCAGATGGATGGGAAGACGGTGTTTGTAGTTCCTCTGGGCCAAACAACACACACTTGAGGGGTTTTCCCTCCTCCATTTCTCACACAAGCTTTCTGAACGTGACACCTCCTGCTCCTATTTCACGGACTTCTCCCAGCAACTCCCATACCCTTTTTTAGTCCCCTGGTGTCCCATACTCCCCTATAAGAGGTCCCTTATCTTCTTTCCTCTTGCCTTAGGCTATACGCATACTCCCATTCTCCAATTCTCCACCCACTGTGATTGCTTATCTTCTTTTACCTGGGAAGTAAATCACTCAAGAGTATCAAGAGGTTAAACTCCTTTAGAAGCATCAACAGATCTGAGTTTATAACTAACGATGATAAGTGGTCATGTTTTGGAATTTGACTGGACATTGTCTTCAAAAGTTACCGCCTCTTTACATACCTAAGTTGCCCACTTAGGCTATCAAAATCATTACAGAAATAAATGTTGAACATTGAGTGGTTTGCAATTACAAATATGCTCCCTGGCTTTCTAGAGAAACTTTGGTTTCCTCAGATAGCTCAGGCCTCTTCAAGCAAATGGACTGAAGGCCCAGGACTTTCTCAGAATTAAATGATTTTGCAATGCAAACAACAACAAAGTGGTGTTTTTTCCAAGTATTTAAATATTCTTCATAATAAAAGAAGGAAAAGCGCATGGGCCTGACCCTGAAAAAGGAGGCACTGTGAGGTGATCCTATACCCAGAAACCCATTCATCTGCTTTCATCAAAGCTTTGTGGAGTTGATGGGGTCCCATCTGCTTGTGAGATGAAGGTCATATAGGTAATACGTGCCCGTGGTGTGTCCCAGTCATTAGGAGGAAAGTACAAGCCACTCCAGAACTGCTGCCTTACGACTACTGTAATACTCCAGCAGTACTGAGCTCTATTCACAAAAAAAAAAAAAAAAAAAAAAAAAAGCAGCAGCAAAGTAAGTTACAGTCTCTGGCCTATCTCTCTACCTTCCTGTTTTGCCACCTGCAATAAACCTAAGTTCTGCAGAGGCACAGTGATATTGAGGACCCATTTGGGCAGCATCGGACCTGGGCTTACATGTGTGAAGAGCCTTTGGCACAAGCAGGAATGACATCTGATGTTGCCATCAGATCTGTGCATGGTTTATGGTCACTGGGACTCTGCAGGAGTGCCAGTGTCCGGACATGAGAGGGCTGGACCGATGCCCAAGAGTGTGAAATGCTCTTGTAAAAACATTTGAAGATGGACAGGGCTGCCTAGTGATGAAAGTAGCTTTGATTAACAAAGCTCGCTTTAGAAAATAAACAAACCTGCAATATGAATGATAAACAGCACTCAGGTAGGACACAACTGTCTTACTGCAGAGGATTATTTTCATTAAATGAAGTCACAGGGAGAAATCAGTAAGGGGCCCGCGTGTACGGTCAGGCCACCCGAACCCCTCACAACGCAGGCCTGCATTCCCATCCCCAGTACCATTGCCAACCGCGATGAGCTGCAGAAAAAGGAGTAGAAACACCACGTTAAATCCTGCCTTTACATAAGCGCTTTTAGCAGGCGAGCGCTATTAATGCTTTTCCTAGAAGACCTTCTACGGCCGCTCCACACCGCCTGGTCGCACGGGGCCTATGATGCCCGCCGGCCCTTCCCCCTCCACTCCTGCTCCCTCAGGGCCCGACCACCAGCGCAGGCCGCCTGGCTCCCACCGTCGCCGGCAGGCCCGAGCAGGCCTCCTCTTCCTGCCAGGGCCGCGGGAGGCCTCCCCGAAGCCTTCTCCCCTCGCGCTGCCGCTGCGCCTACCCCTAGAGTGCTGGAGGGGTGGTGGCTGTGGGGAGAGGGGAAGGAGGGAGGCAGGGTTGTCCCCAGGTCTCCCCACCCAGGCCGTCGACTCCCGCGCTGCCAGGGCCAGGACAGCGGGTTTGTTTTGCCGGGAGGCCACAACAGGCCGGCCCCGCTCCTTCTCGCCTGGCCTCGCCTCCCGGCTCCGCTCTTCCCTCCCTTCCCTTGCCTCCCTTCCCTCGGCGGCGGCGCGTTCCGTGGCGCCCATTTCCGTGCGGCTGGGCACCTTCTCCCCGCGCGGAGTGTCTGAGGGCCGCTGGCTGCTCCGAGCCGCTTGGCTCCTTCGCTTAGTAACAGCTTTTACATTCTGCCTCAATTCCTCCTCAATCTAAATCACACACACACA